>JARCFY010000043.1:1127500-1139067 GCA_029233225.1 Lepidodactylus listeri | reverse complement strand
ACCCTAACCCTAACCCTAACCCTAACCCTAACCCTAACCCTAACCCTAACCCTAACCCTAACCCTAACCCTAACCCTAACCCTAACCCTAACCCTAACCCTAACCCTAACCCTAACCCTAACCCTAACCCTAACCCTAACCCTAACCCTAACCCTAACCCTAACCCTAACCCTAACCCTAACCCTAACCCTAACCCTAACCCTAACCCTAACCCTAACCCTAACCCTAACCCTAACCCTAACCCTAACCCTAACCCTAACCCTAACCCTAACCCTAACCCTAACCCTAACCCTAACCCTAACCCTAACCCTAACCCTAACCCTAACCCTAACCCTAACCCTAACCCTAACCCTAACCCTAACCCTAACCCTAACCCTAACCCTAACCCTAACCCTAACCCTAACCCTAACCCTAACCCTAACCCTAACCCTAACCCTAACCCTAACCCTAACCCTAACCCTAACCCTAACCCTAACCCTAACCCTAACCCTAACCCTAACCCTAACCCTAACCCTAACCCTAACCCTAACCCTAACCCTAACCCTAACCCTAACCCTAACCCTAACCCTAACCCTAACCCTAACCCTAACCCTAACCCTAACCCTAACCCTAACCCTAACCCTAACCCTAACCCTAACCCTAACCCTAACCCTAACCCTAACCCTAACCCTAACCCTAACCCTAACCCTAACCCTAACCCTAACCCTAACCCTAACCCTAACCCTAACCCTAACCCTAACCCTAACCCTAACCCTAACCCTAACCCTAACCCTAACCCTAACCCTAACCCTAACCCTAACCCTAACCCTAACCCTAACCCTAACCCTAACCCTAACCCTAACCCTAACCCTAACCCTAACCCTAACCCTAACCCTAACCCTAACCCTAACCCTAACCCTAACCCTAACCCTAACCCTAACCCTAACCCTAACCCTAACCCTAACCCTAACCCTAACCCTAACCCTAACCCTAACCCTAACCCTAACCCTAACCCTAACCCTAACCCTAACCCTAACCCTAACCCTAACCCTAACCCTAACCCTAACCCTAACCCTAACCCTAACCCTAACCCTAACCCTAACCCTAACCCTAACCCTAACCCTAACCCTAACCCTAACCCTAACCCTAACCCTAACCCTAACCCTAACCCTAACCCTAACCCTAACCCTAACCCTAACCCTAACCCTAACCCTAACCCTAACCCTAACCCTAACCCTAACCCTAACCCTAACCCTAACCCTAACCCTAACCCTAACCCTAACCCTAACCCTAACCCTAACCCTAACCCTAACCCTAACCCTAACCCTAACCCTAACCCTAACCCTAACCCTAACCCTAACCCTAACCCTAACCCTAACCCTAACCCTAACCCTAACCCTAACCCTAACCCTAACCCTAACCCTAACCCTAACCCTAACCCTAACCCTAACCCTAACCCTAACCCTAACCCTAACCCTAACCCTAACCCTAACCCTAACCCTAACCCTAACCCTAACCCTAACCCTAACCCTAACCCTAACCCTAACCCTAACCCTAACCCTAACCCTAACCCTAACCCTAACCCTAACCCTAACCCTAACCCTAACCCTAACCCTAACCCTAACCCTAACCCTAACCCTAACCCTAACCCTAACCCTAACCCTAACCCTAACCCTAACCCTAACCCTAACCCTAACCCTAACCCTAACCCTAACCCTAACCCTAACCCTAACCCTAACCCTAACCCTAACCCTAACCCTAACCCTAACCCTAACCCTAACCCTAACCCTAACCCTAACCCTAACCCTAACCCTAACCCTAACCCTAACCCTAACCCTAACCCTAACCCTAACCCTAACCCTAACCCTAACCCTAACCCTAACCCTAACCCTAACCCTAACCCTAACCCTAACCCTAACCCTAACCCTAACCCTAACCCTAACCCTAACCCTAACCCTAACCCTAACCCTAACCCTAACCCTAACCCTAACCCTAACCCTAACCCTAACCCTAACCCTAACCCTAACCCTAACCCTAACCCTAACCCTAACCCTAACCCTAACCCTAACCCTAACCCTAACCCTAACCCTAACCCTAACCCTAACCCTAACCCTAACCCTAACCCTAACCCTAACCCTAACCCTAACCCTAACCCTAACCCTAACCCTAACCCTAACCCTAACCCTAACCCTAACCCTAACCCTAACCCTAACCCTAACCCTAACCCTAACCCTAACCCTAACCCTAACCCTAACCCTAACCCTAACCCTAACCCTAACCCTAACCCTAACCCTAACCCTAACCCTAACCCTAACCCTAACCCTAACCCTAACCCTAACCCTAACCCTAACCCTAACCCTAACCCTAACCCTAACCCTAACCCTAACCCTAACCCTAACCCTAACCCTAACCCTAACCCTAACCCTAACCCTAACCCTAACCCTAACCCTAACCCTAACCCTAACCCTAACCCTAACCCTAACCCTAACCCTAACCCTAACCCTAACCCTAACCCTAACCCTAACCCTAACCCTAACCCTAACCCTAACCCTAACCCTAACCCTAACCCTAACCCTAACCCTAACCCTAACCCTAACCCTAACCCTAACCCTAACCCTAACCCTAACCCTAACCCTAACCCTAACCCTAACCCTAACCCTAACCCTAACCCTAACCCTAACCCTAACCCTAACCCTAACCCTAACCCTAACCCTAACCCTAACCCTAACCCTAACCCTAACCCTAACCCTAACCCTAACCCTAACCCTAACCCTAACCCTAACCCTAACCCTAACCCTAACCCTAACCCTAACCCTAACCCTAACCCTAACCCTAACCCTAACCCTAACCCTAACCCTAACCCTAACCCTAACCCTAACCCTAACCCTAACCCTAACCCTAACCCTAACCCTAACCCTAACCCTAACCCTAACCCTAACCCTAACCCTAACCCTAACCCTAACCCTAACCCTAACCCTAACCCTAACCCTAACCCTAACCCTAACCCTAACCCTAACCCTAACCCTAACCCTAACCCTAACCCTAACCCTAACCCTAACCCTAACCCTAACCCTAACCCTAACCCTAACCCTAACCCTAACCCTAACCCTAACCCTAACCCTAACCCTAACCCTAACCCTAACCCTAACCCTAACCCTAACCCTAACCCTAACCCTAACCCTAACCCTAACCCTAACCCTAACCCTAACCCTAACCCTAACCCTAACCCTAACCCTAACCCTAACCCTAACCCTAACCCTAACCCTAACCCTAACCCTAACCCTAACCCTAACCCTAACCCTAACCCTAACCCTAACCCTAACCCTAACCCTAACCCTAACCCTAACCCTAACCCTAACCCTAACCCTAACCCTAACCCTAACCCTAACCCTAACCCTAACCCTAACCCTAACCCTAACCCTAACCCTAACCCTAACCCTAACCCTAACCCTAACCCTAACCCTAACCCTAACCCTAACCCTAACCCTAACCCTAACCCTAACCCTAACCCTAACCCTAACCCTAACCCTAACCCTAACCCTAACCCTAACCCTAACCCTAACCCTAACCCTAACCCTAACCCTAACCCTAACCCTAACCCTAACCCTAACCCTAACCCTAACCCTAACCCTAACCCTAACCCTAACCCTAACCCTAACCCTAACCCTAACCCTAACCCTAACCCTAACCCTAACCCTAACCCTAACCCTAACCCTAACCCTAACCCTAACCCTAACCCTAACCCTAACCCTAACCCTAACCCTAACCCTAACCCTAACCCTAACCCTAACCCTAACCCTAACCCTAACCCTAACCCTAACCCTAACCCTAACCCTAACCCTAACCCTAACCCTAACCCTAACCCTAACCCTAACCCTAACCCTAACCCTAACCCTAACCCTAACCCTAACCCTAACCCTAACCCTAACCCTAACCCTAACCCTAACCCTAACCCTAACCCTAACCCTAACCCTAACCCTAACCCTAACCCTAACCCTAACCCTAACCCTAACCCTAACCCTAACCCTAACCCTAACCCTAACCCTAACCCTAACCCTAACCCTAACCCTAACCCTAACCCTAACCCTAACCCTAACCCTAACCCTAACCCTAACCCTAACCCTAACCCTAACCCTAACCCTAACCCTAACCCTAACCCTAACCCTAACCCTAACCCTAACCCTAACCCTAACCCTAACCCTAACCCTAACCCTAACCCTAACCCTAACCCTAACCCTAACCCTAACCCTAACCCTAACCCTAACCCTAACCCTAACCCTAACCCTAACCCTAACCCTAACCCTAACCCTAACCCTAACCCTAACCCTAACCCTAACCCTAACCCTAACCCTAACCCTAACCCTAACCCTAACCCTAACCCTAACCCTAACCCTAACCCTAACCCTAACCCTAACCCTAACCCTAACCCTAACCCTAACCCTAACCCTAACCCTAACCCTAACCCTAACCCTAACCCTAACCCTAACCCTAACCCTAACCCTAACCCTAACCCTAACCCTAACCCTAACCCTAACCCTAACCCTAACCCTAACCCTAACCCTAACCCTAACCCTAACCCTAACCCTAACCCTAACCCTAACCCTAACCCTAACCCTAACCCTAACCCTAACCCTAACCCTAACCCTAACCCTAACCCTAACCCTAACCCTAACCCTAACCCTAACCCTAACCCTAACCCTAACCCTAACCCTAACCCTAACCCTAACCCTAACCCTAACCCTAACCCTAACCCTAACCCTAACCCTAACCCTAACCCTAACCCTAACCCTAACCCTAACCCTAACCCTAACCCTAACCCTAACCCTAACCCTAACCCTAACCCTAACCCTAACCCTAACCCTAACCCTAACCCTAACCCTAACCCTAACCCTAACCCTAACCCTAACCCTAACCCTAACCCTAACCCTAACCCTAACCCTAACCCTAACCCTAACCCTAACCCTAACCCTAACCCTAACCCTAACCCTAACCCTAACCCTAACCCTAACCCTAACCCTAACCCTAACCCTAACCCTAACCCTAACCCTAACCCTAACCCTAACCCTAACCCTAACCCTAACCCTAACCCTAACCCTAACCCTAACCCTAACCCTAACCCTAACCCTAACCCTAACCCTAACCCTAACCCTAACCCTAACCCTAACCCTAACCCTAACCCTAACCCTAACCCTAACCCTAACCCTAACCCTAACCCTAACCCTAACCCTAACCCTAACCCTAACCCTAACCCTAACCCTAACCCTAACCCTAACCCTAACCCTAACCCTAACCCTAACCCTAACCCTAACCCTAACCCTAACCCTAACCCTAACCCTAACCCTAACCCTAACCCTAACCCTAACCCTAACCCTAACCCTAACCCTAACCCTAACCCTAACCCTAACCCTAACCCTAACCCTAACCCTAACCCTAACCCTAACCCTAACCCTAACCCTAACCCTAACCCTAACCCTAACCCTAACCCTAACCCTAACCCTAACCCTAACCCTAACCCTAACCCTAACCCTAACCCTAACCCTAACCCTAACCCTAACCCTAACCCTAACCCTAACCCTAACCCTAACCCTAACCCTAACCCTAACCCTAACCCTAACCCTAACCCTAACCCTAACCCTAACCCTAACCCTAACCCTAACCCTAACCCTAACCCTAACCCTAACCCTAACCCTAACCCTAACCCTAACCCTAACCCTAACCCTAACCCTAACCCTAACCCTAACCCTAACCCTAACCCTAACCCTAACCCTAACCCTAACCCTAACCCTAACCCTAACCCTAACCCTAACCCTAACCCTAACCCTAACCCTAACCCTAACCCTAACCCTAACCCTAACCCTAACCCTAACCCTAACCCTAACCCTAACCCTAACCCTAACCCTAACCCTAACCCTAACCCTAACCCTAACCCTAACCCTAACCCTAACCCTAACCCTAACCCTAACCCTAACCCTAACCCTAACCCTAACCCTAACCCTAACCCTAACCCTAACCCTAACCCTAACCCTAACCCTAACCCTAACCCTAACCCTAACCCTAACCCTAACCCTAACCCTAACCCTAACCCTAACCCTAACCCTAACCCTAACCCTAACCCTAACCCTAACCCTAACCCTAACCCTAACCCTAACCCTAACCCTAACCCTAACCCTAACCCTAACCCTAACCCTAACCCTAACCCTAACCCTAACCCTAACCCTAACCCTAACCCTAACCCTAACCCTAACCCTAACCCTAACCCTAACCCTAACCCTAACCCTAACCCTAACCCTAACCCTAACCCTAACCCTAACCCTAACCCTAACCCTAACCCTAACCCTAACCCTAACCCTAACCCTAACCCTAACCCTAACCCTAACCCTAACCCTAACCCTAACCCTAACCCTAACCCTAACCCTAACCCTAACCCTAACCCTAACCCTAACCCTAACCCTAACCCTAACCCTAACCCTAACCCTAACCCTAACCCTAACCCTAACCCTAACCCTAACCCTAACCCTAACCCTAACCCTAACCCTAACCCTAACCCTAACCCTAACCCTAACCCTAACCCTAACCCTAACCCTAACCCTAACCCTAACCCTAACCCTAACCCTAACCCTAACCCTAACCCTAACCCTAACCCTAACCCTAACCCTAACCCTAACCCTAACCCTAACCCTAACCCTAACCCTAACCCTAACCCTAACCCTAACCCTAACCCTAACCCTAACCCTAACCCTAACCCTAACCCTAACCCTAACCCTAACCCTAACCCTAACCCTAACCCTAACCCTAACCCTAACCCTAACCCTAACCCTAACCCTAACCCTAACCCTAACCCTAACCCTAACCCTAACCCTAACCCTAACCCTAACCCTAACCCTAACCCTAACCCTAACCCTAACCCTAACCCTAACCCTAACCCTAACCCTAACCCTAACCCTAACCCTAACCCTAACCCTAACCCTAACCCTAACCCTAACCCTAACCCTAACCCTAACCCTAACCCTAACCCTAACCCTAACCCTAACCCTAACCCTAACCCTAACCCTAACCCTAACCCTAACCCTAACCCTAACCCTAACCCTAACCCTAACCCTAACCCTAACCCTAACCCTAACCCTAACCCTAACCCTAACCCTAACCCTAACCCTAACCCTAACCCTAACCCTAACCCTAACCCTAACCCTAACCCTAACCCTAACCCTAACCCTAACCCTAACCCTAACCCTAACCCTAACCCTAACCCTAACCCTAACCCTAACCCTAACCCTAACCCTAACCCTAACCCTAACCCTAACCCTAACCCTAACCCTAACCCTAACCCTAACCCTAACCCTAACCCTAACCCTAACCCTAACCCTAACCCTAACCCTAACCCTAACCCTAACCCTAACCCTAACCCTAACCCTAACCCTAACCCTAACCCTAACCCTAACCCTAACCCTAACCCTAACCCTAACCCTAACCCTAACCCTAACCCTAACCCTAACCCTAACCCTAACCCTAACCCTAACCCTAACCCTAACCCTAACCCTAACCCTAACCCTAACCCTAACCCTAACCCTAACCCTAACCCTAACCCTAACCCTAACCCTAACCCTAACCCTAACCCTAACCCTAACCCTAACCCTAACCCTAACCCTAACCCTAACCCTAACCCTAACCCTAACCCTAACCCTAACCCTAACCCTAACCCTAACCCTAACCCTAACCCTAACCCTAACCCTAACCCTAACCCTAACCCTAACCCTAACCCTAACCCTAACCCTAACCCTAACCCTAACCCTAACCCTAACCCTAACCCTAACCCTAACCCTAACCCTAACCCTAACCCTAACCCTAACCCTAACCCTAACCCTAACCCTAACCCTAACCCTAACCCTAACCCTAACCCTAACCCTAACCCTAACCCTAACCCTAACCCTAACCCTAACCCTAACCCTAACCCTAACCCTAACCCTAACCCTAACCCTAACCCTAACCCTAACCCTAACCCTAACCCTAACCCTAACCCTAACCCTAACCCTAACCCTAACCCTAACCCTAACCCTAACCCTAACCCTAACCCTAACCCTAACCCTAACCCTAACCCTAACCCTAACCCTAACCCTAACCCTAACCCTAACCCTAACCCTAACCCTAACCCTAACCCTAACCCTAACCCTAACCCTAACCCTAACCCTAACCCTAACCCTAACCCTAACCCTAACCCTAACCCTAACCCTAACCCTAACCCTAACCCTAACCCTAACCCTAACCCTAACCCTAACCCTAACCCTAACCCTAACCCTAACCCTAACCCTAACCCTAACCCTAACCCTAACCCTAACCCTAACCCTAACCCTAACCCTAACCCTAACCCTAACCCTAACCCTAACCCTAACCCTAACCCTAACCCTAACCCTAACCCTAACCCTAACCCTAACCCTAACCCTAACCCTAACCCTAACCCTAACCCTAACCCTAACCCTAACCCTAACCCTAACCCTAACCCTAACCCTAACCCTAACCCTAACCCTAACCCTAACCCTAACCCTAACCCTAACCCTAACCCTAACCCTAACCCTAACCCTAACCCTAACCCTAACCCTAACCCTAACCCTAACCCTAACCCTAACCCTAACCCTAACCCTAACCCTAACCCTAACCCTAACCCTAACCCTAACCCTAACCCTAACCCTAACCCTAACCCTAACCCTAACCCTAACCCTAACCCTAACCCTAACCCTAACCCTAACCCTAACCCTAACCCTAACCCTAACCCTAACCCTAACCCTAACCCTAACCCTAACCCTAACCCTAACCCTAACCCTAACCCTAACCCTAACCCTAACCCTAACCCTAACCCTAACCCTAACCCTAACCCTAACCCTAACCCTAACCCTAACCCTAACCCTAACCCTAACCCTAACCCTAACCCTAACCCTAACCCTAACCCTAACCCTAACCCTAACCCTAACCCTAACCCTAACCCTAACCCTAACCCTAACCCTAACCCTAACCCTAACCCTAACCCTAACCCTAACCCTAACCCTAACCCAACCCTAACCCTAACCCTAACCCTAACCCTAACCCTAACCCTAACCCTAACCCTAACCCTAACCCTAACCCTAACCCTAACCCTAACCCTAACCCTAACCCTAACCCTAACCCTAACCCTAACCCTAACCCTAACCCTAACCCTAACCCTAACCCTAACCCTAACCCTAACCCTAACCCTAACCCTAACCCTAACCCTAACCCTAACCCTAACCCTAACCCTAACCCTAACCCTAACCCTAACCCTAACCCTAACCCTAACCCTAACCCTAACCCTAACCCTAACCCTAACCCTAACCCTAACCCTAACCCTAACCCTAACCCTAACCCTAACCCTAACCCTAACCCTAACCCTAACCCTAACCCTAACCCTAACCCTAACCCTAACCCTAACCCTAACCCTAACCCTAACCCTAACCCTAACCCTAACCCTAACCCTAACCCTAACCCTAACCCTAACCCTAACCCTAACCCTAACCCTAACCCTAACCCTAACCCTAACCCTAACCCTAACCCTAACCCTAACCCTAACCCTAACCCTAACCCTAACCCTAACCCTAACCCTAACCCTAACCCTAACCCTAACCCTAACCCTAACCCTAACCCTAACCCTAACCCTAACCCTAACCCTAACCCTAACCCTAACCCTAACCCTAACCCTAACCCTAACCCTAACCCTAACCCTAACCCTAACCCTAACCCTAACCCTAACCCTAACCCTAACCCTAACCCTAACCCTAACCCTAACCCTAACCCTAACCCTAACCCTAACCCTAACCCTAACCCTAACCCTAACCCTAACCCTAACCCTAACCCTAACCCTAACCCTAACCCTAACCCTAACCCTAACCCTAACCCTAACCCTAACCCTAACCCTAACCCTAACCCTAACCCTAACCCTAACCCTAACCCTAACCCTAACCCTAACCCTAACCCTAACCCTAACCCTAACCCTAACCCTAACCCTAACCCTAACCCTAACCCTAACCCTAACCCTAACCCTAACCCTAACCCTAACCCTAACCCTAACCCTAACCCTAACCCTAACCCTAACCCTAACCCTAACCCTAACCCTAACCCTAACCCTAACCCTAACCCTAACCCTAACCCTAACCCTAACCCTAACCCTAACCCTAACCCTAACCCTAACCCTAACCCTAACCCTAACCCTAACCCTAACCCTAACCCTAACCCTAACCCTAACCCTAACCCTAACCCTAACCCTAACCCTAACCCTAACCCTAACCCTAACCCTAACCCTAACCCTAACCCTAACCCTAACCCTAACCCTAACCCTAACCCTAACCCTAACCCTAACCCTAACCCTAACCCTAACCCTAACCCTAACCCTAACCCTAACCCTAACCCTAACCCTAACCCTAACCCTAACCCTAACCCTAACCCTAACCCTAACCCTAACCCTAACCCTAACCCTAACCCTAACCCTAACCCTAACCCTAACCCTAACCCTAACCCTAACCCTAACCCTAACCCTAACCCTAACCCTAACCCTAACCCTAACCCTAACCCTAACCCTAACCCTAACCCTAACCCTAACCCTAACCCTAACCCTAACCCTAACCCTAACCCTAACCCTAACCCTAACCCTAACCCTAACCCTAACCCTAACCCTAACCCTAACCCTAACCCTAACCCTAACCCTAACCCTAACCCTAACCCTAACCCTAACCCTAACCCTAACCCTAACCCTAACCCTAACCCTAACCCTAACCCTAACCCTAACCCTAACCCTAACCCTAACCCTAACCCTAACCCTAACCCTAACCCTAACCCTAACCCTAACCCTAACCCTAACCCTAACCCTAACCCTAACCCTAACCCTAACCCTAACCCTAACCCTAACCCTAACCCTAACCCTAACCCTAACCCTAACCCTAACCCTAACCCTAACCCTAACCCTAACCCTAACCCTAACCCTAACCCTAACCCTAACCCTAACCCTAACCCTAACCCTAACCCTAACCCTAACCCTAACCCTAACCCTAACCCTAACCCTAACCCTAACCCTAACCCTAACCCTAACCCTAACCCTAACCCTAACCCTAACCCTAACCCTAACCCTAACCCTAACCCTAACCCTAACCCTAACCCTAACCCTAACCCTAACCCTAACCCTAACCCTAACCCTAACCCTAACCCTAACCCTAACCCTAACCCTAACCCTAACCCTAACCCTAACCCTAACCCTAACCCTAACCCTAACCCTAACCCTAACCCTAACCCTAACCCTAACCCTAACCCTAACCCTAACCCTAACCCTAACCCTAACCCTAACCCTAACCCTAACCCTAACCCTAACCCTAACCCTAACCCTAACCCTAACCCTAACCCTAACCCTAACCCTAACCCTAACCCTAACCCTAACCCTAACCCTAACCCTAACCCTAACCCTAACCCTAACCCTAACCCTAACCCTAACCCTAACCCTAACCCTAACCCTAACCCTAACCCTAACCCTAACCCTAACCCTAACCCTAACCCTAACCCTAACCCTAACCCTAACCCTAACCCTAACCCTAACCCTA